>OZ017742.1:241978666-241988203 GCA_963969285.1 Odontomyia ornata
TTCGTGTTTCTCAGAACGTGATTAACTGAAATATGATCACCTCACGTATTTTTGTATTAACGTTTATGTTGAGAATAAATTGGTGCTCGTTCACATGGAGTTGTCCTTCGGCTTTTCCGGCAGCAGTTTTGTTAAAGCAACACTGCAAACCCGAACTGATGTAGAATTTTTCGCGTCCTCGCGAACTAGAAGTGCT
This sequence comes from Odontomyia ornata, assembly GCA_963969285.1. NCBI lineage: Eukaryota > Metazoa > Arthropoda > Insecta > Diptera > Stratiomyidae > Odontomyia > Odontomyia ornata. Next base: position 241,978,863 of record OZ017742.1, read on the forward strand.
GTTGTATGTATTGCAGGGTCTTTTCCACTTTTCCCTTTAATCGTGATAGAGCTTCACGAATAGCGTGCGGTACGACAAAGTTTCCGTTGTCTCCTTCCATGCCATAGAGGCGTCCTGCTTTCAATCGGCACTCGGTGGTCAGCTGTTTTCGCTGCGGTGATTCTCGGATGTTTTGTAGTACGTCTACGATTTGCTTTAAATCGAGATCGGCGGCTTGCATCGCGGCAACCCAGGCATCGGTTGACGCATCGATTAGCATGCTGTCACTTGTTATATCGCTAACGATTTTCCGTTTTGCGAACAGTATCTTGTACGGTTTTAGGTTAAACTTCACCTCTGGTTTAACCTCTTTCTTCATTTTGGTGCTTCGGCATCGTCCTAGCTCGGATATTTGATTTGCAAAACAATCGGAGAATTCATCGAAAATACAGTATAACTCCCTTTACTCGCCATTGGTCAATAAGCTTCCGATACGGACATTGCTGGTATCAAACTTCACTAATCGGCATGTGTTCGAGCTCATTACAAGTAAACTATCTTCGGGGCATAGTGCATCTCTGCCGAGTAGCACAGAACATGGAATGAGATCGTAGTGCACGGCAATAAGTTTCACTGTCTGCAAGCAATTGTCCATAATCACTTCGGCGATGACGTGTTTATTGCTTTGCGTTGTCGCTCCTGCGAAGGTAACAGTGTCACTCTCGACAATTTGGTATCCATTTTGAGCAGTGTTTATTCGTATGAGCGAGCGATCAATCCCTGGGTCGATGAATGCGTTCACGGCTTTCCCGTCTAGAAAAATTTGTTTCTGGCATATGGATACTGTGTCATCTGTTATGTGGCGAACATTTGCTGGTTTCTGTTTGCCGGGGCATTAGGCGGTTGAATGTGTAGAGCACGTCGCGCATCGTTCTGTTGTTGACAATTGATTGATACGTGTCCACTACCCCAGCAATTGTAACACACGATCTCCTTTTGTTTTCATTTTTCGTTATTCAGAACCAGCGTGGTTGTATTGGTGACATTCCCTCGATCTCTCGTCGTTTTGTTGTGTCATCTTCGCGCCGGTCCTGCGGCTGCTGCTGCGCGTAGGACATATATCTTCGTATCGCGGCGAGAAGCTCTGTGCTGCTCGTTATGCCTACACATGCGATGCAATTCTGTAGAGCGGGGAGTCGGATGTTTGTTCGAATATATCGTATGGTGGCTCTCTTATTAACACTACCGATTGCACACATACGATAAAAGAACGTTTCAAGCGATTCGCCTGGGTTCCTGTACGTGGCGATTAGTTTTGAATGTACTATGCTTTCGTCGATGTCGTTGGGAAAACCTCTCTCGAGATCGTTGTGAGAGATCTCCATGACGTGTGTGGTTGTGGATGGCTGTCAAACCATGCTCGAGCTGTGTTCCTCAATTTCGACGAAACGGCAAGAAGAATCATGTCGTCCTCCCATCCGAGCGTATGTTGCATCATATTAATACGCGTCGAGAATTGTTTGGATGTCAGTGATAGTTCTGACAGTGGGTCGAACTCCGGTAGCATGTCGCTCACTTCACGAATTGTTAGCGTGCGTCCACTGTTGCGAGTCGGTGTTGACGCTGAATGGTCGGCTCTACGAAGAGTTGGCACGGTATCTAATGGCGTCGCGATGTTCTGTGAGGCGGCGTCGTATGTTATTTCGGTTGACTACGCTATCGGATTCGGTGGCGTCCAGGCAAAACGGGTGTAACGGCGGCGTACCCATATCGTTTGATGCACCCAATGGCGGCAACTATAGTCGGTTCGGTTGCATCACTCTGTTTACTGCATATGACGGCGGCAGCGAGAGTGGATCGACGGCTCGGTTGCTATCGGCTAATAGATTGGTGTTGATCAGGCATTCCGCGGTGGTTGTATTTGCGGTGCGTGTGCCGCGGCGGCATTAGGCACTGCTGCGATGAATCCTTTTAGTAACGATGCAATTGCGGCAATTTCGTTTTTAAGCTCGTTAAATTCACTGCGCGACACAGGTGGCATTAAATCGTTTGGAATATCGTCCAATTCGATTTCGTCTGAGCCCACATCTTCCGAGATACGGTTTATTAGTTCGGCTTTTGTTCCTCTGGTGAACCTATGTCCCGACTGCAGCACGGTGCGTAGCTACTTAACTGTTAGCGATTCGATTTTCTCGGTCGGCATTTCACGGCTCCATATCCCACTTCTGATTCTGTCAGGATGGGGAGAGGGGAACCACCACCAAACGAATTGATATCAAGTAAACGGTTCCTTTACGTTTAATTAATACTTTATTAATTATGAACGATCTTATTATGACGACGGACCACGACCCACTCCCCGACTCCGAACAAAACGTCTCCCTCTCAGCTCATAATTGTACACACATATTGATTGGTATTGATGCGACTCGCACAGGAGTGTCGCGTATGATCGGTGACACATGCCAACAAAAATTTCACAAAAAGAACTTGCAGCCAAGCAAGAATAAGACAATATCTCAAAGCCATGCTAGAGTCAAAAAACAGTAGCATAAAATGGCACACCTTTTGCACAATGACAATTTACTGTGGCACCTCTTCGAATAACATAGGGCCATATATACCAGAATCATCTGGGCGGAGGGGGTTCGAGAATGTGCACAATGTGTCTTACACCCGAGCGGACGAACAAAAGCAAAACAAATCGCACAGAGATTTATATGTCCTAATATGCGTAGGGAAATGCTTCGCATAGCGTGCTAGCGCTCAAAAATCCATTGCCACACAAAAAACGTCCCCGAAGCGTTACAAGTTTCTGACAACCGTTTTGAACATGTCCACCGAGACTTGGTTAGCCCATTGCCTAACTCGGGAGGGCTCAAATATTATCGAACGATGGTGGATCGGTTTTCCAGATGGCTCCAAGCCGTACCCTGCGTCACCTAAACAGCAGAAGAAGTTGCACAGGCATTTTATAGCAATTGGATTGCAAGACTCGACGAATAGAAAATAATAACTACCGATCATGGCGCTCAGCTTGAGTACGCCCTTTTCAACAAATTGCTTCAACTAGTGGGATGGGGTACTGTAGGGACCACAGCTGGCATCAAGTAATGTAACTGACCGGTTCTGAGTTGGAGAGAGATGGTGGAAAGTTGTGACATTCCTTTATTTCTTTTGATTGCAGTCATTCGATTCGTAGTTCTCAAGCGTGATCAACTCATGTAGTTTGAATTAACGTTTATTTAAAGAATAAATTGCTGGTGACCAATATCTCTTCGGTGTTTGTACTGAAAAAGCAGAGTTAGAGATACATACCATGCACTTATGATTGAGTGTCATCTAGCGCTTATTCGGCAAGCTCATTAAGTCAAATTTAGCTAATACACGAATTAAGTGAAAGAGTACTATAATATATGAAGATGGGAAATGATATATTTTCTGCGCACTTTAACATGTTGGGTTGGAACTGGGCCCTTAAAGTTTGTTTTCTCCCTTTTAAGTCCTAATAGTTTGTGTGAATTTAATTTGTCGTACTAACTTTGTGTGAATTTAATTTGTCGTACTAACTCTTAATTTCTGTATTTAACACTATTAAATATTCAATTCAGGACTCTGTAGTACTCGTTGATTGATAGATTCAATTTCTCATTCTATGTAAATAAAAGTTCATGCTTCAATAGAAAATTATATCACTACCTTATCGCTTCGTGATCAATATTACGAAAGACATTTTTTATGAAAATAATCCTATAGACTCTTCACAAGCTACACATGTAAGAGTATTTTTTTCTTATCCAATTCCGTCATCGTGTTCTACTTGGCCCGATATAATAATTTCGCGGCCATAGTGAGAAGGATATACAAACAACCTGTCCATGTCTACAACACAGCAACAAATACGTATATTGCTTTTGATGATATCAATCGATAAGGCATCCCCCTTTATGTTTGTAGATATAAATATGTACGTATACTCAAGCTATGCGGTTTCACGCTGTATATATTGTTGACCTATTTCATCGCTAATGGACAATCATCTGAACGGTACCAATCTGTAGTACGTTCATGCGAAATACTAACAATAATCGCACGGAGATGAGAGAATGAGGAGAAATATTGAATGGCCTTCGCCGAGAGACATGATGTTGGATATTGTGTATACTCCTCTCGCCTTCCCTTTTCTCTCACCAGCTTTCGATTAAAACGCATGCAAAAGCATGCTCATTCCGGGAACACTTTCCAATGGTCAGATTATCAAGTGTTTCGCAGGAGTTCAGTGTATACCCACGTCCACCCAACTGTTGTATAATACATAACTTCGTCCTTTTGGAAGGGATACAACAGCCTGTGGGCGAATTGTTAGCTTGCTATGTTAGTTGAACTTTCTGCTGCTGATGATATAACCTACAAAATGAACGACGACAAACACGGGTTTGTTCGTTCTCAATAAAGCGACCAAATTACAGGTTTCAAAATTTAGGCTGAAAATGGAAATATCGACCTAAAACGTTGCTGTTGGCTCAACGAGGTCACTGTTGTTCACAAAAATAAAAAAATTGGATATAGTATGCTCGCGATACCCCAAATGACGAGTATAATGTTTGATGATGCTAATATTCGGTGGGTGGGGGGAGAGGCCGACATATATTTGGTATTTAATTGAATTTTTCCGGTATACAGCAGTGGCTCTGGGAATTTTTTTCAAGTGGATTTTTTTTAACTGGCCTTTGCAGAATTTTGCCGAATTGGAGAAAATGAAATAAGTTTCACGGCAACAAAAGGATCGAAATAGAAGCTGTGTAGGTGGAAGATAATCAACTTTTTGTTATGATAGGAAGGCACACCTCTAGGTAGCGTGAGTTCGTTATTTTAAAGCTGAAAAAATGTTTGTTTTTAAACTAATAATCTGATTTACTTAATATTTTAGCAGTTAGATTACTCGCTGCATAACCCGAAGGCTCTTGGTTCGAATCCCGTTGGTGACAACCAGAATTGTTTGTAGTGATTCTTCGCGTAGATGTAAGCTAGTTCAGTTATGATATGTACTGGCTTAAAATCAGAACGTATCACAGCTGAGAAGACGCGCACACGGCCAAAGCGTGGTACTGACCATATCACCTTCCCGAGCGCCGATATATTTGATCAAGATAATGAGATACTCTAACTATATCTGCGCGCAGGCCCGAAAGGGGCTGTAGTGCTAAAGCAGAAAAAACTGATTTATTTTCTAGACTGATTAAGTGATTAATTATGGTATATTTGAGTATAAGTTATCACGATGTTATTACGCTCCTGGACGGATATAATATATATTGAAAAAATAATTTATTTGAAATATGCTTTGATGGAAAAATTATGTACATATATGTCTATATATATATATATATATATATATATATATATATATATATATATATATATATATATATATATATATATATATATATATATATATTGGATATTCTAAAAAGTATTGAGTCTTTTTTGTCACTAGATGGTGTTTGTTGTCATATATCGGGTAGTACTAATCAGATTGAGTCAAACTGACATGCGTTTAAAAGATGACATTTCAGTCTATAATTTTCACATGGACAGTTCTGTATTTCGTCATTCCTGTCGAAAATTGTATTCATTTAAAAATGAGTGAAACTTCTGAAAAATTCGTGATATTTACAATATCACTATGATCAAGGTGAGAATGCATCGCAGGCTCGTGAAAAAATTTGTGGTGCATGCGGTCAAGATACTTTACCAAAAGCCACAGCCAAGAGATGGTTCGCGCGCTTTCGTTCTGGGAATTTTGATGTCAAAGATGCACCTCGCTCAGGTCGACCAATCACTGAAAAAGTCGATGAAATCTTACAAAAAATTGAAGAAGACATGACATTGCTAAGGAACTGAATATCCATCACCAAACAGTTTTGAACCATTTCGTAATGCTGGATACACAAAGAAGCTTGACGTTTGGGTGCCGCATGAATTAACACAAAAAAATTTGATCAACCGCATTTCTATTTGCGAAATGTTAATAAAACGCAACGAAATCGAGCCATTTGTGAAGCAAATCATTACGGGCGATGAAAAATGGGTAAGATACGATAATGTCGTTCGGAAAAGATCATGGTCAAAAAAGGTGAATGATCATAAAGGACTTCATAGGCAGTCTTGACACCAACTAAAGTTATGCTATGTGTATGGTGGGATTGGAAGGGAATTGCTTATCATGAAGTGCTAGAACCTTGCCAAACACTCAATTCGCCTCTGTACTGTCAGCAATTAACCAGATTGCAACAAGCAATTCAAAAAACTGGCCAAAATTGATCAATAGAAAGGGGCTTCCATCATGACAATGCTAGACCACACACATATTTGAAGACCCGGCAAAAATTGACAGAGCTTGGCTGGGAAGTTTGATGCATCCACCGTATAGCCTAGACCTTGCACCATCAGACCACCATTTGTTTCGGTCTCTGCAAAACTTCCTTAGTGGAAGGAAATTCACTTCAAAAAGGGACTGTGAAAATCACTTGGCCAAGTTTTTCGCCGATAAGCCACAGAAGTTCTACACAAATGGAATAATGGCTCTACCCAAAAAATGGCAAAAAGTCATTGATAATAATGGATAATATGCACTTAAATAAGAGACTGAAATTCACTTAAATTTGATAATACTGGTATTGCCGCGCAAATTAGGTGCACAGTGTATAATTTAGATTATCCACGAAAGCGAAAACTCTACTCTTTATTAAAAAGTTCACTTTATTATAACTCTTATATCACTTCGAAATTCGCTTGACCACTTCCTACGCACACAGTCTTACGTATAGCTTCCACATACAAAGAATAAGTCCATTCCTACTTCATTAATGTTGATGGCTTTGCAGTAAATCAATAAAACTCGAATCCACGATTTTATTTTGGTATCGTCTCGATCGAAGATGTCTCATCAGCTTTTTTTGTTGCTGTTTGTCGTCAATGATGATGACGTCATGATCGGCATGAATTGCTTCTTAATAATTGTTCATAATTACGATTCACGATGATTGTTTTTGGATGACGTACTTCTTTTGATTTGTTGCCAAGTGCTTGTTGTTATTGATTTGTATAATTCGTATTATCTTAGATAATAGCGAAAGTGAGTCGCGCGTTTGTTTGGACATGCTTCAGCATAATTTGTCAATTCTACACTTTGCTCCATAAAAGTGTAAATGGACATCAAACTGGAGTACAATAGCAGAAAACATATATAAAATACTCGTATGCAGAAGCTTTTATTGGAATCGAATCACAGTCTCGCAAGATGCAGTCATTTGAATTTTTTATTGGAATCAAATCAATTCCCTGGTGCGATGATAAGAAATTGTTTGTTTCTGTTCGCTTTAGGATCTAAATTAGTCATCGTATATTTAGGAAAACTTCAGGGTAGTTTTGTAGAGTTATCAACTCAAATGATAGGTCCCCTAAATTTTTCCGATATGTCTTAACGACTTCTTGAATGCAGTAATTATAGTTTACTTAAAAATGTATTCCTTGGAATACATTTCTAAGTAGTCCTTGGAATACATTTTTAAGTAGACTAATTCTGAAAGCGTATTTTGAACACTATTAAACCGGGTCTTAAATAAAAATATGAAATGCATATGACAGAGTTATGAAATCAGAATCTGGCTTGATCATAATCATTTTGTTCTAATCAAAAAAGTTTTTTTACATATAATTGTTTGAGTGGAGTTCTTTCTAATATCACATAATTTGACTAAATTTCTTCTTTCTGATTCTTTGGGTTACATGTCTTCCCAATAAATCAAAATTTTCAATACCAGAATTGCGATTTCGCAATCTAAAGTAACATATGCGCGATAAACTTTGTCATGCAACAAATTACTTGCACATAAATTTAGTAATCTACTACATGATTCATGATATGAAAATTAGTTAAATTCATCTGCAGACTCAAGAACACGATCAATAGTTCCTTGACACGTGAAATGTCTTCATAATCATTAAAATAAACAACGAAAGTTAAAATTAAACAAGAAATAAATAAAAATATTCTTTGAATTGTACAGGCGATGTGCAGATAGATTGTTGATATGTACATATTTATTGGCTTAGTGTTTTCGATGAGGTCAAGGTTTTTTCAGTTGGGTTTACTATTTAATTTTTTAGAATTTTTCACGCTTTTTTTTGAAAGAAAATTAAAAATGAAATGGTCATTAACCTGAGAAAAATTGTTTGCTTATATTTTATTAATAAAAAATTTCAAGTTGGTACAAAAATGATTGACAGCTTAAAAAAATCCGAAAATAAGGCTTAGTAAGATACTTCTTGGATCTATACCATAGTACTCATGCTAACCATTTATATGAATGTGCTCCCAGATTTTTGGCAGACTGGTTGTGCCTAGTTCGTATGTTACCTAGGGATGGAATACTAATTTTATTCACCGGTGATTGGTTAAATGCTTAACGATTGCTTTGGTTATTTAACTAATTGACCGCCGATATTTTTAGAAAAAATTTGTAGAAAGTTGCTAAAACACTTTACCCTACCTGCGTAGGAGACAAAGGGCTCCACAGCAGTTCAAGTGGCCATAAGAAAAAGATAGAGCATGGCTTATTCATAAAGTTGTTCATGTCCAATCGTCATTATGTTCCACATCTCCGAAAGATCGATGGCTGTCTACCGCAGACCAGATCACCAAGGAGGTGTCCTTTCCCTCATCGTCCAGGGCCATAACATAACTGGATGCACGGATCATTCCCAATATATTTTCTTCTTCTTAGCACTACAGCCCCCCTCTGGCCTTCCTACAAATAGCGCCTCCAACTGTCTCGGCCCATTGACCGCGTCCTCCAATTTCGAAATCCGATCAGCGATGAACTGTCTTCGTCTACCGAGTCAGACCAGCGTTTCCTCGGTGCCCCCACTGGTCTCCGGCCATCAGTTCTCCCAACAAATACCTTCTTGCGTATCCGTTGTTCGTCCATACGATTCATGTGGGCCAGCCCATTGCAGCTTCCGAAGTTTGACAATCATTGAGACCTGCTGCTCGTCGAAAATTTCATACAGCTCATGATTGTATCGAATTCGCCATTGGTCCCCGTCTAGCTTCGCTCCGATTATTCGTCTCAGGACCCGTCGCTCAAAGGCGTTCAATATATTTGCAGATGCTTGGGTTAGGGTCCATGTTTCACACCCATAGCATAACGCAGGTTTTATCACAGATTTGTATACTTGGAGCTTTGTTTTTCTGTGTATGCAGTTCGTCTTCAAGATCGTCAAAACTGAATAAAATATTTTACTTGCGAGCTGTATTCTTCGGCGTATTTCGTCTCTTTCATTAACCGTTCTCGTTA